>JAVXUO010001165.1:0-42789 GCA_033065855.1 Escallonia rubra
GTATACGATTATGCTAATAGTATGTTGAGCTTCCAACTCCTGCAATTTTAAGTTTCGCATTTGAGTAAGTCATTTTGTAATTGCATTTTGAAAGAACTTTATAACATAAAATAGTTGTGAACATTTGAATTTTTTTTTCTTGCTGCATATGCCACGTGAGATTTTGGTTTAGAAAAAGTATGACAATCACAACACGGGTTGTGACATGAATAAAATTGGGAACAAAAGATTTCATTTGCGGCATTCACTAGTGTATGACCTAGGTCAGCACATAGCTTGTACGAAGTAGCGTTTTAGGAACTGTGGCAGTTGTGGTGGTTTGAATATTATTGGGGTTTCCTACACGGAAAAGGTTCTTCATACTTTACTTTGGTTAGGAACTACTATTATTTTCTTCTGAGCAGTGATGACTGAATTGCTGATTTGTAAACTTTGCAGCCACTAAATGTAAAGTTGGACATTCAATAATGGCAATACAGAGGTACTAAAGAGAGAACAAGAATTATGTTTGACATTGGATTGAGTAAACATGTGTTTTGAACTATAGACTATAAAATAAGCTAGCATATTAGGGATGTTTACGGGCATAGAATACGAATCAGGAACTTGTCGTTGGCGATTAATTCAATATTATCATCCTTGTAAGGCTGATGTGGTAGCTTTAGTTCCTACTAAACCTCTGTTGTTAGCGGACTTATAGAGTTAAAGTCTGGTATTGGCACTTCAGATGGCCAGCAGCCACATTTCCAGGTTGCCTTTTATATTTAGGAGAATCAAGTCTTTTCAGATCAGCCATCCAGGCTTAATTAGTATTATGGATGGCGCGAAGGTGGTTGAGGAACCTGAACTTTGTGTCGAGGATGAGGGTACTTTGCGGATGACCTCAAGATTTCAGAGTTGAGGACATAGTTGTGTATTTTAGCTCATACTTCGGGTTTTGTGGTAAATTTTGGTAGCACTAGGACATATAAGATCTTTGTGAGAACTTAAGGCCAAACGTCTGCTACATGCAGGTAAGTTACAACCATTAGAGGTACTGTAATACCCCAGTATTTTATTTTTATGCTATGTTATTACTTTAAAATAAGTAAATAACTAATTAAACAAGTTTGTGGTCTTTTTCTAATATTAGGAAAGTTTTGGTGCCTTTTGAATAAGTGGATAAAGTTTAAAGGGGTTTTGTGTAATTTGCCAATTAGGGCTTTCATATAAATAGTTCTATTTTTTCTCTAGCCTCCTCTTCCTTCTTTGGTAGCCGGCCCTCCCACTCTCTTCTCAATTTTTCGGCAGTAAAGTAAACTTCTTGTTCCTTTGGAGAATTTCGGCGTAATCAAGTAGCGTAGCTTGGGGCATCGAGAATTCGCGAATTTGCTTGTATAAGGTAAGGGATTTGTGATCGCTTTTTGCTGTGGCAAAGGGTTCTTTTTCTGGTTTCAAAATTTGTTAATCGATGAACTAAGCTCCATTTTTGAATCTGAAAATCTATTGTTCGTTACTCATGTCGATCGTGATTTGGGTTAATTTGGTTTTGTTTAATCTATGTTCATTCATATAGGACCATTGTCTATTTTCCTCCTGATGTTCCAAACGTGAATATACATTGTTTTTATATAACCTGTACCCTTGGATTGATTTGTTTTCCATTGGTTTTGATTTGGTTTAATCCCAAGTGTTTTCAATTACATAAAACCTTCTGCCAGTAGTTGTTTCTTCACAGAGGATGTACTTTCAGTGACTAACTATAGGATTATGGCCTTTTTCACCCAGTTTAGCAAGCTTCCACCATTAGTGACTAATGCTTTGTGTTCCTGCCGTTCTTTCTACACTGTTTGGTGGTTCCTGTTTCAGTGATGTTTGCTCACATTTTTGCAATCTCCACTTAGCAAAACCTCTATTGCATGCTGGTGCAAATATTGAGTTATTCTTGTTAAAACTAACTTGTTTTCTACATTAAATTTTTGTTCTCCACACTACAATATGTTCTTTAGTCACTGTACTAGTGAATGTCCTTTAGATGCCTGTCAACACGGAGGCAGGAGCTCACCTAGCTTCTTCATTCTTTTCTCACCCTTATCTTGCTTTTAGTTAAATTAGAGAGTTTTCAGTGCTATTCTGGAATTTTATTTGGATCCTTAAGCTTGAGCATGATCTAAAAAGCTCTTTAATATTCTTGAGATGTTGAGCTCATCCGCCACTTTCTAATCTGTTTCTACAAAACAGTATATTCTTTCATTCCTTAGATGGCTACAGGGGTTCTAAAAGTCTCCTATTTTCTATGTGCACGGGCTTCTTATTGGTCATGTTGTAATAAATCCTTTTGGGAGCCAAGTAAATCATTGTCATGGCCTGAATATGGTCCATGTTTAATTCTTTTCATTGCCCTAAATGACTATGTTTGAACAACTCTCGAATTTGAGAGGGTCCTTTGGACACACGTTTGATTATATGCTGGCGATTAATAGATGCTTAGCATGCTACCGGTAGCACACGTTTGATGTTTGTACGTTTGGTTCGACGTTTGGGTCTTATGACCAACATAGTCATCGTATATTTTGTTGTGTAGCGTTCCCGGCATATTATTTATATGTTAGGGTTAATGCTTAATTACGTTTGTTTTGGCATTCGATATAAGAATTTGGTTTACCCATTCCATCAAGTATTGATGTTTGACTCTGTTAGTAGTTGCTTTGATATCTTGTCGTTTTTGTACCTTACTGAGCTATTTGAGCTCACCCTTTCACTTTACTTTGCCCCTTGCCACATGTCATGAAAGTGACTAAGGATCCGTGTGACGGCGTTGGAGTTTTGAGATTCCTTCTTAGTTAATTAGATTGTAGTTTGTTTTGAGAACTTTACCCAAAAGTGGGTAATTTGATAGAATTGATTTCATATGATTGGTTTAGCCGCTGCGTTTAGTAAATTTGTTTTGTAATGGATTTTTAAGAGAACGGATTGCATTAGATTTTTTTTTTGTTTTATGGAGATATTTTATGTTAGAGGAATTAGTTGCTCTGTTATACCGTTATCACTAGAATTACAGCGGTATATCAGGAAATTTTGATTGCAGTCACGGCTTCCGTTTTTGGGGCGTGACAGGTACCTTAGTGAAAGTGGGACCATGTGTACGGAGACTTTGTAGTTGACTCGTCAAGGACTTTAGGTAAGCATGATGCAGTGCAGTGTGGGTTATTGTTGATCATTTGACCACATCCGCGCTTTCGCTTTTTTTTTTTGGCCGACTTTACCATAGAGAAGTGGACCAAGTTATATATCCAGAAATATAATTTGGCTACACGATGTACCAGTTTATATTGTATCAGACAGGGGCCAACAATTCACTTTTTGTGATTGGACTAAACTTCTGAGGACTTCACCTATACTTGGCGTGAAGGATTATTTAGTTGGTTAAGAGAAAATAAGGTCGGGTAAGGCACGATAACAATTTCTATTGGATAAAGCCCCATATTACAGGCCAACATTATCTTACCGCCTTCACCTGTGGCAGGAACCACCATCGTAAACTTGCTACCATGCCACCAAACACCACCACATCAGCTATCTTCACCAACGGCAGCAACCATTATCCTTAACCCACCTCCACACTACCAACACCATCAACCAACCACCACGCTGCCATCACTGCAAACACCATTTAAACGCTCGACCTATCGCCCGCCAAGCTCCATCACCTATAGATCGCACCCACCCCATTAGCAAGCCCACCTGCACCATAGCAAGCACTATCCAAATGCACGACCCACTGTCTATCAGGATCCATCACCACAGATCATACCAACCACTTATCGCCACCAAGCTCTGTCACCCATGATTTTTACCCACCACCCATCGCCACTAACCTCCATCACCCACGATTCGACCCCACCATTAATTCCCACCAAACTCCATTACACATCTAGCTATGCCGTAAAAAAAATCACGACAGCACCGCTAATCACTCCACCCTCACCTCAAAGGGAAAGATAGGCGATCATTGATGGTCAGTGAAGAAGACCGGTGGCGGTGATGGGCTATATTATTAAACGCCTCGGATAAAAGTAATAACCCCCCCCCCCCCCCAATCGTGCACACGATTGACACTCCAGTGGGATAAAACCAATGTGTCGAAAATGTTATCCACCTCTTAAATGTATGGCCAATCATCAAATAGGAGCGGAGTTCAGTGGAACCAAGGTTGTTTAGGATACTTATAAGAGAATATTTGATTAATTCATGATCGTTGTTTATACATCTACGCTTGCCTTTATAGAGTTAGATACAAAATTATCTATCTACAAAATCGAAATTCTAAGTATTAGATCTTTTAGCCCTTATCAGTACAGAGAAAAATTGGACTACTCGGGAAGCTGGAGCAGGGAAAACGATACTCAGTATGGAATTGATTAATAATATTGCAAAAGCCCATGGGGGCGTATTTGAATTTGGGGGAGTAGGTAAACGTACTCGTGAAGGAAATATCTTTACATGGGAATGAATGAAATATTGTGGAGTGATTTACAAGCAAAATATTTGAGAATCAAATGTAGCTCTAATTTACGGTCAGATGAAAGAACCGCTAGGAGATCGTATCAAAGTTGGTTTAACTTCCCTCACGATGGTAGAATATTTTTGAGATGTTGCACAGAGTTGAAAAGTAAGCTACATAGGTAATTGTCGTGGTGACTTAGAGTTCAAGGTCAGTGATTATGTCCTCTTGTGAGTTTCACCCTAAAAGGGTTTGATGAGGTTTGAAATTGAAGGGAAAGTTGAGTCGTCGATATATTGGTCCTTACGAGGTCCTTGATAGAGTTGGCCCTGTTGCCTATTGTAATCCTTTGCCACCAAAATTTTCCTATGTGCACTTCCACGAATCTGTTTTGAGGAAATACTTGCACGAGCCGTCCTATCTTGTGTCATATAGTCCAGACAACTTGGTGTGTACTTATCGGGGAGGACTATCATTGGAAGAACAAACAATCGAGATTTTGGCCCAGTGAGATCGGATTTTGCATTCCAAGTGAGAGTGCTCTTGAAGAATCATGTTGTTGAGGAGGCCACTCTGTTGGAACTTGAGGAGTCTATTAGAGAGAAATATCTAACCCTATTCGATGAATTCAGGTACGTAAATTTTGAGGACATAATTTTCAAAGAGAGGAGGATGTAATACCTAAAATAATTTGTTATTAATTATTTTATGTCTTGGTTTATTTTCGTATATTTTAGTAACCTTTTTGGGGTACCTTGATGAGTGATATAACTTTAGAGGTCTTTTGGCTTATTTACCAAGTTTAGAAAAATAAGGGTCGGTTAATTTGTGTTTTATCGACAAAGTCAATTTTGTCTTGTAGGTTAGTTAGAAGAAAGGGAAACAAAAGTATTTTAAGGATCTCAACTTTCTAACCAAATTTATTAAGTCATAAATCTAATGCGCTTATAAGGAAGATTTGCTGTCACAATCAATTTAGTAATTTGTTTCATAGATGTAATGTAAGTGAGTTAATTTGATTTATGTTAGGACTTATTAGAGGCATATACAACTTCACAAATATTGTTGCGTAATTTGAGGTAAGGTTTACACTCAGGATACTGCTTCCTGTGATGCTTTTACTGGATTTCTATGATGCTAAAATTTCGGCTATGATATAAAATGGTTTTACAAATGGTTTTGATATGTTGTCATCTGATATGTCTGCTTTATGACAATTGTACTGATATAAAATGGTTTTGATTGTTGTCCATTGTACTGCTTTATGAAACGTGATACAATATCTGCTCAATTTAATTCCCTTTTCACCTACTGCCAGGTTCTTGTTTCAATATGTCCTTTATGGCATATTTCATGCCTTCTATGTGACATAAGTAAGCACCTTTTGTTAACCCATTGTACTCTTCAGTGAAGCTGCTTCATATATGCATGGGTATTCCTATTTCTCCTTTGTGTCAAATTCTTTGATGGTCCTTCTCAACAAGAACCATTGTCTCGGTCCATTTTGGGTATTAGTGTAAAGGCGGATCACCATGTGTCACCATTTAAGTGGTGTATACACTTCGCTAGACTTTTTTTCCATTTTTTCTAATTTCATAACTTCGTGCTCATTCAAACTCGGATTCAATCGACTCTACTTCCATTGAACTCGTCTTTTCGTCCTCTTTGATTTAATCCTAAAAGCGTATTTTCTAAAATTGTTAAGCCATCCTACTCGAAATGCTAAATTTTGGATAATTTATGGTTCCCATGTCATTGAAATACTTTAATGTCCATTGGACCCTTTTGAATTAAACTAATATTTAGAACGTACACCTAGTCAAATTAACATGATGCCATGGTTGGATATGTTAATTTCTATTAGTAGTTAAATTTTGAACCCTTAAAACATTTGTGTGCTTAGGTTAATATGTTTTACGCTCACGTATTATGTGTTTTAATTTATTTGATATTTAGGTCATTTTTTTTAATACGTTCAAAACCTTAAATCCCCAAATGGATGGATTTTGCCAGAAATTTAAGGAGTGGGAGAGAGAGTGAAAGGGAGACAGAGAGACGTATGTACATGGGGATATATACAGTAGAGCAATAAAGGGAGTCAGAAGGCACAGTTGTAAAGCTTAACACTACTCTGGAGTTAATTGCACCCCAATAGGGCACGAATTGGATGGGGTGTGACACATGTTTCTCACTTTTTGTCAGACCCTGCCTGTATCCGTGAGTTATTTCAAATTTTAGTTTATTTTTAGTCGTTAGTGCGCCTGAGCAACACTTTTAGGTTTCAAGGTTATGGTTGTGATTGATCAAAGTCGCTTCTTTGAGGTAAAAGTTCTCTCATGCATATACTCCATTTGAAATCAAAGTATCAATCTTTTATTCGATTGGTTTACTGTTTGGAAGGGATTCATTCGTGCTCAAGAACCCTAATTGCATTATAAATCATTATGCTAAATTGATGTTGACTTCGATTCGCGATTTCTTGTTATTTCAAGTGTATGTATCTTCTTCATTCTTTGTCCAATCTTTTTGTTCTTACATCTAAAAAACCCCAAACTTTCTACTATTGTAGTTTTGAGTTATTAAAAAATCTAACTATTAATATTCAAAATTAGACCTGGACATTTTTATACTTATATTTCTGTTAATTCAAGTCACCCCAATTCAGTTTACTTTATCTTGTGCGTTTTTCATTGGTTTTTAATGATCTTAGACGTTCTGAAATTCTGAAAGAGTCTTCTTCAATTTTGTAGTTTAAGGTTTTCTTATAATCCTTTTGCATCTTGGTCGAAACTGAGTTTGAACGTTATTCATTAGTGCAGACTTTTTAGTTTTTGATACTATAAACCATACAACTTCGATTTGCTCTATCACCTTTATTTCTCATTGATTTTTGATTATTTTTTACATTCTGGAATCGCTATAGAGCCTTCTTTGACTTTGTTGTTTTATGTTTGTATCAGAATCCTCCTATTGCTCAATCGAAATTGAGTTTGAAAGTTATTGGTTAATGCAAAAGTTATTGTCTTGGCACTGTAAATCAATCTATTTTGACTTGTTTTATCTTAGTCGTTTCTTATCGGTTTCTAATGGTCTTAGACATTATAAAAACTGTAGCAAGTACTATTCAACTTTTATGTTTTGAATTACTATTGAGGCTTGAAAAGTGTGCCGGGTTTTCTGGCTAGGTTTGACCGTATGTAAGAATTGCTTTGGTTTTGCGTTATTTAGAGAGTAGGAGTGAACATTGTTTGGGTAGTTGATATTGAGTTTATAGTATCGTTGCATAGAGTGTATTCAGGTAAATGATTTGTGAAATTTAGGTTAATCAAAAGATTTCTAGTTGAGCTTGCTTAGCTTAGCCTAGCTTGTGATCGAGGTAAGAGATTCTATCAAAAACCCCATTTTATTAAATTGACCTCTTATGTTTTATTATGTATTGTTATCGAATTTTATTAAACTCTGATTTTTTTTAATTGTCATAAAAGAAAATTTGCATTGCTCATGAAACCCCATCTTGAATCTTAAAGCGATCGTAAGCTCTCATTAATGCTCATATGTTTTGTTGATTCGAGCATTATGCAACATGTTGAATTATGTGTATTTCTTCTGAATATTGACATGAAATAGTAATTCTGAGGCGTTTTAAGGATGGTCTATTCTGTGGATATTATAAGATTAATATGTTCTATTTGGGTTACGACTAGTACCTAAATGGACTACTTCTATAAATATGCATATGTACTCTGTATCTGTATCTGAGCACCGTTGAGGTGGCTAACTACTCATATTCAATGTTACTTGTTTCTATTTTAATTTATCGTATCTAAAATGTTATGAAATGCCTATTAATTTGAGGGACTAGGTTGATACTATTCCCTATATCTATATCGAAATGCTTTGATTTTATTTTAAAATATATTTTAAAATTATCGTTTGACAGCATAAGAAAAATATTTTGAATTGCACTGTTTTTAACTCTCGATCGACCTTACCGGACTCTTAAAAGCTCACTCTTGTTTAATTTGCTTCTGATCACCAGTAGGTTGCTTGGGAATGGGTTTAGAGCTTCAGTGAGGATTTATATATGATTATTTTATTTAGTTGGACCCTGCGTGGGGTGAACACTGTTTTCCTCGTACTATAGTGAGCTTAAGACTTTTTTTTTTGTCACCACTTATTTTAAAGAATAAATATATTACACGGATTAGAAGCTCTGATATATATATATATATATATATATATATATTAGAAGTTGTTTATTGGATCGAGGATTTTATGTCATTAAGCAATTGAGTGAGCGAGTGAGTGTTTTAACGCTTTGGAAGTTCGGGGTGTTAATGCTTTGGATTTTCAGGTCGTTATAGTTAGTATCAGAGCTATCATGATTATATAAACTCGTACCTAAGCTAATGAGAGTGGAGTAGGACGGTGGTAGAGGTAGGGAGTCTGTGTTTTACTTTTAGTTGTACTATTTATCTGAAATGTATTTGTATGATTTAATAATCGTTATTGTACCAGTATGGCTGTAATCATAGAGCTAGCACGAGTAGGTCTTGGGAACACAAATTCTAAGGTTAATTCCTTGTTCAAAGTTTTTGATGTTAATCGATGATCACAGAAGAGTTGTTATCAGCTACATTGTATTGAGGACACAAGTTTGAAGTAGTAGTCGGTTTACGGAAATAAGTTATAGAGCACTAAGTGGCAAACTCCCTATTGTAGCGGTGCCTTTGTTTATAATTTTTAGAAGCAAGGTTTTGTTGATTAAGATCACTTTTGTCAAAGCATATGGATGATTTGCAGACTTTGTCCCAGATGACCATTAGAACCTTGGGTTTGGATCTTTAACCCTCATTCTAATAAGTAGAAGTTACGTGTATATTGTGAAGTGTTAAGGATGTGAATTCATGTTCCTGAGTGGTGATGGTTGAACTGTGCATTTTGCTTGTAGCTTGTAGTTCAAAGTTATAGATTGATCGTCGTACATGATTTGGTCCAACCTTGAGGTATGAGCTAACCTGAGACAAAGGGATGTAATCGAGGGCAAAAAACTAGTTGCTCACTGTCTTTGACTAGATTAAATGATTTATTATTTTCTATCACAATTACAGTTTACCCTCTAGTTAATTATGATTGAACCACACATACTTTAAGAGTATATGTCGGTATGGCATGCTATATGGACTGAGAAACTCGAGGACTTCTCTCATCTAGTTGAAGTTGGCTCAGGTTGGGAGGAAATACTTCTAATTACCAAAACATAATCAAAGTTGTAAAGTAGCATATATCAGAATAGCTAGATGGAGATTATGCAAGTATATGGTTACAAGTTCAGAGTTTAGAGAGCTTGGGACTTTTGAAGGTGATGTTGTCTCTTGAGGTAAGAGACATGGGCGGTTTGAAGGAAATTTTCTTTTGGAAATTGGTTCTATGCAATAATCAATTTCAAGGGGAAGTTAGTTAAAAAATTTGTGAACGTAGGTTTTGAATTTTAGAGTGTATTTGGAATAAGAATTAAACTTTGAATATTGAGGTCACTGATCATGAGGTTCTTGAACTGTTAGAGCGCAAGTAATAATCTGATAAGTTTGAGCTTAGCGTCGCGATTTGAAAGCAAATTATTACGTTTTAGTATTCACGGGACATGAATTTTGGTGCAGAGTTTAGGAATGCTCTGCTATTATGTCTTCCTGAATTAGATCCTTGAACGCGAGCAAAGCCCGTCGATCCGTCTCATTCATGAAACCGGCTGCAACAACCGATCCTCTGCAGTTCATGGCAAAGAGAAGCCAACAGAGTATAAGAGACAAGTTTAGTACCCTTCGAAACATGTTAGAGGAGGCCATGACCATGCACATCAATTGTGAGAAGAAAGATGAGCTTGAACTGGTAATATAGAGGAGGCCATGACCATGCACATGTTAGGGTCGACCTCCAGTTGACCTGCTTTTTAGTCTTCGGCTGCTATGGCTCCCACCTCTTTGAACTTAAGGCTTAACATCATTAGTAAGCTGAATCTTGCAACGGAAGAAGAAAATCAAATGCTGAGTAATTGTGACTGGCCAAGTCATGGGACATGGAGAAGACAAGGAGCGGAGGAGAGCCACGAAAATTTTATTGGTGGGGCGCCCCAAAGTGATGCTATTTTCCTGTGATTGGTTATGCATCACCTTATCGACGCGTGCTGAACAAAGAAATGTTCGTGGCACATCATTTTGAGTTGTGACCAACAGATGATGTCCGTAGCTTGTTAATTGTTAACATATATAGGAGGTGCTACTCTTGCTTGGTACTTGTCACTGGTATATTTCATTCCCATATCAACTCAGTCACTTCATCTCTGCCTGGATCGAGCCTTCCAGTTCCATGTGATTAGCTTGGAACGTTATGTATTTGTGTCTGTTTGGGTATTCTATTTCCTGTAAGTCAGAATATTATGCAATAATATGTGAAAGTCCGCCTCCTGGTCGGAGCCACGGCATCTTTGTTCTCAGAGTCTAGACTTAAGATTATGTAGACTCCCCGGCCTAAGTTTTTAGTAGTCAGATTTTTTATATTCGGAATATAGTATATAGCATAAAGAAATTTGCTGCATGAATGTCAAGACTCAAGACATACATTTTTATCCTATGATTTAATGGATTTGGAGCGTGTATTCTAAATGTTTTCCCTTATTTCTTTATGCTAATAAAACTGACTATGTAATTAGACAGCAATTTAGAGATTCTTTGGTAATTCTAAAACATATTTATTCCACTTTTTTGTATTATGCTTGAGCAAAAATTGCTAAGTTGATATGTGTACCATATAGCAAAGTCTATGTCAATGTTCCTTCCGGCAAGACACCCTCCAGCCAAGAGTAGGGAAAGGGCTACGAGTTGGCTTTCCACCCGTAAAGCATTGCGTCCTTGTCGCTGAAACCTCAGCTGTCGCCATTAGAAGACTTTGGGAGACTGCAGGGCTGTACGTTTACGCAATTTGTTTTCGTGTTTTGTATTCTATTTTTGTTTTCCAAGTTTTAGTATTCAGTCGTAAAATTGGATTTTATACTTTTAGTTTTTTCCGTATCTACTTTTTTTAGTTTTTTCTGTACGTTTACCATTTTCATTTCCATTTTCACCAACTTTTTTGGATCTATTCTTGTATATTTAGCATTTTCTACACTATTTGTACACATTTCTTCCCATTTTAACTCTACTCTTAACTTAACAAATTATTTATATACCCTCATTTTTCTCTTCTCAACCCCCTCCATACTCACTTTTTTACTTCTCCCAATAAAGTCATCATTCAACGCTACATAAATGTCTCCACATAAGGCCCACCCTAACTCATACGGGTTCGGCAATGTTACGTGGTTCCCCTCCCCCTTCCCCTTCCTTTCATCCCTGGGCCACATCTGTGTCTTACTTCCCCTTCCCCTTAACGGGTCCCCCTTCCCCTTCCCTGTTTGTGTAGTTCTTTCTTTCTCTTTTTCTTAACTTAACAAATTATTTTTATACCCTCATTTTTTCTCTTCCTAACCCCTCTCCATACCCACTTTTTTACTTCTCCCAATAAAGTCATCATTCAACGCTACACAAATGTCTCCACATAGGGCCCACCCTAACTCATACGGTTCGGCAATGTTACGTGGTTCCCCTCCCCCTTCCCCTTCCTTTCATCCCTAGGCCACATCTGTGTCTTACTTCCCCTTCCCCTTCCCCTTCCCTGTTTGTGTAGTTCTTTCTTTCTCTTTTTCTTAACTTAACAAATTATTTTTATACCCTCATTTTTTTCTCTTCCTAACCCCTTTCCATACCCATTTTTTTACTTCTCCCAATAAAGTCATCATTCAACGCTACACAAATGTCTCCACATAGGGCCCACCCTAACTCATACGGTTCGGCAATGTTACGTGGTTCCCCTCCCCCTTCCCTTTCCCCTTCCTTTCATCCCTGGGCCACATCTGTCCCTTCCCCTTCCCCTTCCATTTCCCCTTCACAGGTCTCCCTTCCCCTTCCCCTTCCCCTTCCCCATTTGTGTAGTTCTTTCTTTCTCTTTTTCTTAACTTAACAAATTATTTTTATACCCTCCTTTTTCTCTTCCTAACCCCTCACGTAGTTCCCCTCCCCCTTCCCTTTCCTTTCTTCCCTGGGCCCACATCTATGTCTGACTTCCCCTTCCCCTTACCCTTCCCCTTCCATTTCCCCTTCACGGGTCCCCCTTCCCCTTCCCTGTTTGTGTAGTTCTTTCTTTCTCTTTTTCTTAACTTAACAAATTATTTTTATACCCTCTTTTTTCTCTTCCTAACCCCTCTCCATATCTCTTTTTTAATTCTCCCAATAAAGTCATCATTCAACACTACAAAAATGTCTCCACATAGGGCCCATCCCCAACTCATACGGTTTGGCAATGTTACGTAGTTCCCCTCCCCTCTCCCCTTCCATTTCCCCTTCACAGGTCTCCCTTCCCCTTCCCCATTTGTGTAGTTCTTTCTTTCTCTTTTTCTTAACTTAACAAATTATTTTTATACCTTCTTTTTTCTCTTCCTAACCCCTCTCCATATCTCTTTTTTTAATTCTCCTAATAAAGTCATCATTCAACACTACAAAAATGTCTCCACATAGGGCCCATCGCCAACTCATACGGTGTGGCAATGTTACGTAGTTCCCCTCCCCCTTCCCCTTCCTTTCTTCCCTGGGCTCACATCTCTGTCTGACTTCCCCTTCCCCTTCCCCTTCCTTTCTTCCCTGGGCTCACATCTCTGTCTGACTTCCCATTCCCCTTCCCCTTCCATTTCCCCTTCACGGGTCCCTCTTCCCCTTCCCCTTCCCTGTTTGTATAGTTCTTTCTTTCTCTTTTTCTTTTCTTTTTTATTCTTAACCTACCATTGGTAATGAATTGATGCGAGAACGATGTGAGCATATGTGAGAAAAAGGAGGATGTGAAGGATGTGAGAATGAATTGACGAGAAGCTCTTGTTCATTGGAAAATGGAAGAGATAAATGAAAGAGGGAGAGAGAGAGAGAGAGAGAGAGAGAGAGCTAGAGGCTGCCAAGGAAGTGACAATGCAGTAGGCGCCAGAGAAATGGGAAGAAAATTGCTCAACAGTGGAGAGAAGTCAGTATTCTCTGACAGAGAATACAAGTAGGAGAAAATGGTGAAAGCACTTAGGGTGTTTTCAGTTTTTTGAGTACTGTTTTGATTTTTTATCCAAAACGAATACGGAAAAAAATAAAAGTACGCGAAAAAATATATCTTTTTCATTATCATTATAAAAACGAAAACAAAATTTTGTAAACGTACAACTTCCAAGTAACTATTCTTTGGTTTTTAACTGTGTTCTTCCTTTTTGATTCAAAAGCATTTTCAATTGCTTTGGCAAAGCTGATGCATAGTCTCCAGCTTATCTCCACGGGAACGTTCACATCTTCATAGCAGGCTCTATTTCTATCTTTCCAAATTTGCCAAAGAATAGCTATGAAAATGTAATTCCATTGGGTATTGCCAAACTCAGTTACTTGTTTCTCTTTGGTGTTAATTCTCAGCCATGTTTCCATGTCCAAATTCTCTTCTTGCTCAAGCTGGTAGGGGGAGGAATATTTTCCTCCATAATTCACGAGCCTTCGGGCAACCTCTAATTATGTGCTCAGTAGTTTCGATCTCACTGTCACACCTCGAGCACCTGGCATCAATGGTTAAATTTCTAGAAGCACGGTGATAATTTGAAGGAGTAGTAAGCTGAAGGCAAAAACGTGGGCCATTGAATTCGACCATCGATGAAGGCAAAAACATTCTGAATAGTAAGCTGGATACACTTGTATATGATTTCTACTTGTGCTCTTCCTACTGCCCTCGCAACATTTTGAGACCGATCTGTGAAATCCTCGACCTGTTCAATATTTGCTAGTAGCATTGATTTAGTACGTTCCAACTCAAAAGTAATCAAATTCAACAAATTAGAAAAAAAAAAAAAAAAGAGCTGAAATTACACTGATGCAGCCAACTGTAGAATTCCATGTTTTAGATATCCAAGATCCCTGATATGTGCTGGCGCACAGACCTTTGGGCCAAAGCTTTTCAACGGATGATAACTGCAAATCAATGATGAGAACCACCAAAGTCATCAAACCCATGACCGAAATTAACTTGCTACCAGCAAGTAATAACGTATAGGCATAACAATCTCCAATAACCTTGATGAATAGAGTAACAAAGAGCTCAGCCAAGGATTCTTTGTTCTTCTACCTATAGTTTGAGAACTTGTAAACCAACTTCTTCATCTTTTGAAGGATCAGTGCCATCTAGAACATGCAAAGACCACTTGATTGTCAATAATAACCAGTTAAACCAATGTAGCTTTCTATAAAATCAGAAGTACTCAAACCAATAGAGCAAAAAAAAATAAAAATGTGAAGACAGTAATAGAGAAAATACACTTCGGGACCTTAAGCCCTCACCATTGTTAAAAGGGAAACAGCAATTGCAGACAAGCTGATTGCAGAAAAAGGCCATATGATCACTTTATTAAACCAAGAACCCTATCTGACTAATAATATCAAAGGCAAGCGTATCCAACTCTTATAATTAGAGGGTTCTTTATCTCTATACTTGGCAAAGAGGGACCAGGTGAAATTAGAAGTGGGAAAGAAAGAGCCGAATGCCACCATAAGACGAGAGATCCTAGTGCAACAAATATGCCAGGTGGGATATGAGAAGCAGCATGCGGCAAAGTTGAATGGTTGAGCAAGATCCAAGTTTAAATTAAAAGAACCAAATCAACCTCTTAATTGCATCAATACAGCAATTCTTTTGTAGTGTAGTACAAATGTAGTGTGTTTCGTTCTTGAGACATATCTGGACATGCAAATATGAATTCAAAGAAAATACACGTCCCAATAAAAAGTGTTGATAGATCAAAGTTGAGCCAGTAGTCCTTGTTGTTGAACTAGAAGTCTAAATCGTTATGGCCTAGAAGCTAAAACCTGAGTCAGCTTTTTCTTCTCATTCTAATTCTAATCCAAATTTAGTATCTGGGCCTACAAAACAAGACCTCTCTTTGGAGCAAGATCTATCTCGATGAGAAATAGATATTCTGAAATAATGCATAAGGAGGACCAGGAGCAATTTAGTCCATACCAACTGAACCACAATGCGGATTATTTCAGTAAGAGGAACAGGGATGCAAATGTGGTACAAACCTACTCTAAAATGCAGTTTAATTTGATTGGGGTAGACTCTGAAGATCACATTGGTTAAATGGAGGGAAAGCTCCCTCCCTCCCGATCTGGACTCTTCGTCTTTGTCTTTCTTCAACCTTAATCTTCCATCATCCATGGCATTCTCTCCTCTCTCTGTATCCTACCCAAATCTGGACTCTGCGCCTTATTATTCCTTAGACCTTCGTCTTCCACCATTCATGGTGACAAATTTCAAGAGACGCCTCTCCAATTGGCAACGCAGCGCGTCCGTCTGGCACATGGCGTGTCCGGTACAGATCCCATAACCGTTGTCGTGTCGACACAGTACTAGTCTTCCAAAGTGCCGAGTCCATGTAGCATAGACTAAATCCATTTATTGCTTCATCATAATCATCATCATCGTACCCTTGGCCAAGCTAGTCCGGTAGGTCCTTGTAAGGCGAGTGGAAGGAAGTGACTCGACTGATAGGTTTGGTTTCCTTTGTGCCCCAAAGCCTCGGTCCTCAACAACTTCTATTCTACCTGTTTACAAATTACTTGTTTCCTTCGTTCAGGAAACCAATTAATAGAACTGACATATTATTCTGTGATAGTATTTCCAGAGCAGAGAAACTTCTGGGCTGCAAACTCCAAAATGGTGACTACAGCGCTAGCTAGTTTTCTTTCTAGAGCCAAAAGGGAATTAAAACTTGATTCATCTTTGCTATGGATTTTATTTAGGTTCTAGCTTCTAACCAAGATAGAAGAAAACTGTGTTCCACACTATTTTGGGCATATGCATCTGTTAATAATATCCTGTGTGGTAATAGGGCTCAGGAACATTTGGCTTATATGTTGTTCAGTTCTATTTCTCGTTATCAGTTTTAAGTCCCGTTTAGTGATGGAAGTGTTTCATAAAATTGCAGATTGAAACTAAACAAAAACAAATTCTGATGCAATAGTTCATGCTGTCTATTATAACCATAAATAGATTCTGGACAACAGTTGACTGCATACCTTGTGAAAGCACTTGCGAAGTGCCGACATTCTCCTCGCATTGGACATGAATTGCAGTTCAGGTTGCTCTTTGTGCAGAAAACCTGCATTAACATCCAAAAAAATTTAGAAATCTTTTCAATAGGCTTAGCCATGAAGAGTTCTCCCAATCATCGTAAAACTAATGGCGTACCTTTCCAAATGTGATCATCTGGTAATGAAGTTCATACCTGAAGTTGGGCAGTATATTCGTCATTAAAAATGTTCAAGAACTGCTGTAGAAGTATAAGCTTCTCTTATTTGTTACAAAGAATCATAGGAAGGAGAAACGAAATTACAGTGTCTGGAGATCCAGCTTGCATGGTCTGGGCCATAGATATTTCTGAATTGTCTCCTGCACTGGGTACCTACAATAAATCGTGCTTAGTGATTTCAAGCAAGGAAAGAATTCAGAGTTGCGCAAAGGTACTCAGAGTTCTAGGAGATGCAGTTGGAGTGATTCAGGTAGTGGTTGAAGAGGGACCCACCCCAGTCTTACAGCTATCCGCCCAACATTTGTGTCAACCTAAAAAAAGAAATATGAGAGAGACTCTCCTCATATAAAGTATACGACTAGTTTCTACATAAATCTTACCAGGAAAGCAAGATGATGAAGTGTTAGTAGGCGTACACACTCCACACTTTTCAGCCCCAGTCCCCTAATACCAAGAAGGAAATCCCTGCAATGTAAGACACCACGTACATTAATCAGATGCTATATATTGTTTCCATTTTTCAGCCCTATATCCAGATACTTTGAAATTAAATAAGAAAATCTCTGCAAGTTAAGATTTACATAGCAATCTGAACGTTTGAGTTCAACTTATATGCCTTGACTCAGTTAGCATTTTCAGATAGTGTTTGTTGCAAATGTACGCTGCATAAGCTAAGAGTAGTTGGTTCGGCATAATTTACTTTGCGTCATCTGGGGGGCAATCTCTTAACCATTCAAGGTCAATGCTTCCATGATCTTCAACCAGTCGGTTGAGGAAACCCTGCAATGGTAAAATCATTACGACCTTCACTTCTCGATCGTTAAATTGATTGAATATGTGCTATAAAGTCATTGTAACATCAATCTGATCATAGAAACGACTACTTCTGTAACAGAAATTCCTTATTCATACCTTCATTCTCTGTGCTAGCACGTTGCTCATCCCGCGTTCCTTAATAGCATCAGCAATCTCCTTGACGTTAGCATGCCTTAATGCTTCATAATCAATTGAATCATCTGTCGTCTCGTTTCTGTCTTGCTTACAATTGGACTGCACTCGCTTCCGCAACCTATCCCAGTCAACTGCTTCCTTCTTCTCATTCTCCGCCTTTTTATTCCTTGTATTCAAGTTATTGGTGCCTAACCCTTCAGTTTGAGTGTCAGCTGTATGACTTTGTGCCTTTGCATTTACTTCAGTTGCTTCATTCTCGGAGAAGTGCTGTGTACTCGCATCAACTATCCCCTCCTCCATGTCAGAAGTTTGCCCATGGGAGTTGCAGTCACCACAAAGTGGCTGATTCACACCAGATTGCCTTCTAACCGGCGCTTCAGCGTGTCTTTCTTGTGCATGGGATGTTCTTTCAGGTTTTTGAATGCTGTGTATGTTGTTTCCAGCATGAGGTGTCCGGGCCACTGGCATTCGACTCGTCTGGGCATTTACTTCACTCATATTTTCCACCTCATCCCCCATTCCTTTGTCCACATGGTTTACAATATTTTTCATGGTAATTCCAAAACCAGTTGAAGGCAGAGATGATATACTCTCCTCTACCAACACTTTAAGAGACTGCCTGTCGTTCAATCTTGAATCCGGTGTCGTGTTCAACTGGCTATTACTAGAAGAACGAAATTCTCCTATATCACCAATATTAGGACCGATTGGCGAAGAGGTGGAAGAACCTGACAGGTTATTAACACTGCCCAACCTTGGAATTTGACCTTCATGTTCTGGATTTTCACTTGTTAGGTCTTCTGCTTCATAGGTGGATTTGATTCCTCCCGAGGTCTCAAAGAGTAAGGAGTAAAATAAATTATGTGATGAAACTATTTCTTCATCTGAAATCCCTTTATGCTCATTTCCTGCTTTCCTACTTGTTTCTGAGGAGGGGTTGTGTTTTATGTGCTGCGGTGCTTCACGGAATGAGATGCGCAATTCATGAGAAATGACGCTGCCATGTTTGTCTTGCATACACCAATCAGGTTCTTCAGCAGCTATATTTGCATTTGGGGAGCTCGTTTGGTTTGAGGTAGCCAACTTAATTGGGAATCTCGCTGCAAGAGACATGAAGGCAGAGCTGCATACAATGGGAAAGACGTTAGAAATCCCAACTTATCTAAATTTCCGTTGTTACTTTCAAGATCATTTGATTTCTGAACTGTTATAAAACCATGAGATTACCTCGAAAGATGGTCTGAAACATTCTGCATGAGGTACACTCCAATTACTGAGTCAAGTACAGATCCTTTTCACTTTGAGAACCTTCTATCTCCTGAAAGCACCACGCATCTTTTTATCAATCACATTCACATATCTTGTGCCTAGTACAAACTACACAGCATATTGGATGCTTTAAGAAGGTGAATTTTCCTATAGATTCAAAGTATAAGTTGCTGTATAATGAACTCAAGTGACTGTATATTTGTATTCACCTCAGAGGTTAAGTTAAAGAATCTGAAAAGTGGGAATAAATTTTCTTTCAGGCAGTTTTCTGCTGCTGTTCTCCTCAAGTTGTTAAGATTCTTGATGACCTGAAAGTTCGTTAGTCGTAGGTGTTGAAGTCCGGAGTTGACTTTGCTGCTAATTGTACCTTCTGGTGTACTAAAGGCGTCTCTCTGCTTTATCCGACAGTTTATTTATTAGATTTCAAACTTATTAGCTTGCTCAATTCTTTTATTCACATTTACAGTTACTATATTGCCTAATTCTTTGAATATCTGTACTTTAGCGTGAGTTTACCCCATTACGACTCATCCAGACCAAGGGCACGAACTTGCAAAAAATTGTAGAAGGTAAACATAACATTACTCCCTCGGCTATAGAGTATAAACTCTAGCACTCTTGAGTTTTAAGAGGAGAAATATATTTGATGATACCTTGAACAAGATGCATACGAGCAATGAATGATTCTGCACGTCCACGGTAGACTTCCCTTTCTTCTTCCCAATATTTTTCTTTACCCTTGTCTGTTGCTTCAGATCCTTCACTGCCTTCTTTCCACATTAAGATCTTCCAAATTCTTTCAGTTTCTGGGTCAAGGTCCACTTTAGGCCGTCGCTTCTTTTTCTTGATAGGATCAAATCCCTTGTAAAGAACAACTGTGCTCCCTCTTTTGAATGGAACAAGTGCATGTTGCTCTGGCGCATTGATATTTAGACCTTCCAGCCAGCTTGTGATTTCATCAACATAAACTGGGAGTTTCTCTTTTCTTCGTCGGCCTACACCAGATATTGACGACTTGCTATTACTAATCTGCGTTTAACAAGTTTAAAATTTCAATCTAATTTGATACCGATCATCCTACGCGCTAAAACAGATACCTTTTGCTATCCTGGGCAATTGTTGATGACCATCCAAGGCACTTTTCCGCGGTTTCACATCCTGCTTTTTTACCAGCTTACTCGAATCCAATGTTGCAAATCCTAGCGCGCAATCATATGTAGCCCATCCTTTTGGTGTAGTAGTAGCATGAAATTGGTTGGCACCAGTTTCCTGGTACTGGATCAGAGAGCCCATCAGATTTACAGCAGGTATTTGTGTCTGCTCAATAGTATGATAACAGTCTCTTCTTAATCCTCTTTTATCATCTAAGTTGGCCATAACTTTTGCCACAAGTTGGGCTGAACTTGACAGGTGCCTTTCTCTGCCAATGTTTAAGGAAGTAGTATCTACTTGAATTGCAATCTCGTTCCTTCCTTCGCCACAGGTGTATTGATTCATAGTCCTGTAATCTGGCTCTTGATATAAATTTGCATTTCCAATGTTCAAATCCCCTGAAAAGAATTTAGGAGGCGGCCACGGAGGAAGAAACTGTTCCAATAGCGACATATATCCGTTTGGCACCGGGTTTATGAACTGGTTGAAATTGCATGTAAATCCTGCTTGAATGTTCTGTCTAACATAGCCGTTCAACTGGCCTATCTGAAGAGATGATGTTCCAGACACGCTGGTCTCCGATGCACACAATTCTCGACCTTGAAGTTTCATGTCAAAATCAAAAGCCCCGTTACTCTCTTGAAGCATTTCTTCCTTGTGACTACCCGTTCTTTCCTGGCTTTCATCTCTCCTTCCACATTCTAGGTCAAAATTCAATGATCTCCTGCATGACCTTGTAATTGTGACTGGATGATAAGTAGGAACTTTCACCTCATTCATAAGACTGACCTGTTGAGTTTCTGCAATGTTGAGGCCGTTCTTGCGCACATACTTCCTTTTTCCTGAAGATCGCACATTTGGAGTACTATTTTTGGGGTTAAAAGCTCCAGTACTCTCTTCGTTCTTTTCAGCCCAATGACCAATTATATTGTCCTGACTTTCACATACTGTGCATGCTCTTTCTACAGTTGCAACACTAGAAACTGTTGCCTCATTCATATTATTCGCCTGTTGAGATTCTGCACCTTTCAGGCTCTTCTTGCGCACATACTTCCTCTTTCCTGAAGAAGAATTCACATTTTGATTATTACTTTTGGGACTAAAAGCTCCTTCAGGGGACTTGAGGCTCTTCTTACGCACATACTTCCTTTTTTCCTGAAGGATTGACATTAGGAGTATTATTTACAGGATCAATAGATGCTTTAGTGTTGTCATACATCTCTTCCTGGTGAGTACTTGTTCTGTCTAGACTTTCATCTCTCCCACAGTTTCGGTCGAATTTCGACCCCCTCCAGCATGATCTTTCCACAGGCTTAGGCATGGGAACTTTTGCCTCAATCCTAACATTTGCCTGTTCAGTTTCTGTAGTATGAAGGTCCTTCTTACGCACATACTTCCTTTTTTCCTGTGTTTTTTTCTTCTCGTCAACTTCTGCTCTGGTGTCATGTTACTGCCGTGGCCTTGTTCATTTCCCTCGTTAGAACGCACTTTTCCTTCAGCGTCGATGATGACGAGTCCAGACTGTCCTGCAAGAGTTCGTTGCTCTGGTTCCCACTAGCTTCCTTACTTGTCGATTTGGTCAAAGTTTTAGGCTTATCTTTCTCTTGAACTTTTTGATGATCTAGCAAAAAACTCAGAATTTCAGACAGTTGGTAGTTCTCCAACGGACTGGAATGAGTTGTCCAGACCCGAGACTGCATCAGCTTCAGATTGTGGTGAAGAGTCTAGGTTAAAGTCGCGGCCGTAAGCCACAGGACTTCCATCTGTAAGAAAACGGTTCACAATCTTTCAGCATTGGTGATTCAGTTATCAAAGGATATGGTAGCAGTTTTATCTCTAACCAAATTTGATGGAACTAGGAATTTTAAACTTGTTGACCTCTTTTGTTCAGCAAGATGTCATAAATGAATACTAGACACAGGTGCATTTACTCAACGCCACTTTTTAGTAGTGCTTTAGGAAGGCTTAACAAGATGATGTATTTCAAGTAGGCTTGCTAACCACCATAGCGAAAATTTTAATACATTAACATGCATGTGACATGCTTACTTTGTGTCTTAACCACTCCTTGATATTATCTTTGATAGTGATCATCAACCAAACGGAAGCTAAATGTAGCAATTGACAAGCAAACATTTGAGAAAAGGGAGTCATAAATCATAACAAAATTTCTTGCCACAAAGCAGTAAGAAGTCAAATTTGCATGACTATTTGCAAATGCTAGTAAAACCACATTATGCATTGTGTATAAAGCGCGCCATAATCTCTTTCTTAGTATTATCAATTAAATCATGTCAATTGACTCGGACATTTCAAAGTTTTCCCTCTCTTTCGTTTATATTTTGTTAATGCAGAAAGAATAAATGGAAATGGCCCAATGATCAAAGTTTTTATCATAATATGGGAGACAAAAAGATTCAACACCACTAACCGGTAGGCAGGTGACTTAAGCTGTAATGATCAACCCTGTGCGTTGAGCTCGAGGGCGAATCAGCAAGCAGCGAACTAGCGGATGTGAACTCTGTCCACTCGCTTCCTGTTCGATTATATGAATAAGGATCCGCTCCTTCCATTGCCGCCACTAGTGACATACTCTGGGTACTCAGTGATCCTGATAAAGGATTACTGTTCCACACTGCATTGTGAGCACCAAAGCAATGCATAGAGGAGCCAACGTCCTGTTGCGCTCCGTCTAGACTCCTCAGGCAATTTGGATTGAAATTTTGAACTCCCCCATCACAATGTACCACCGTCCCTTGCAGAATTTCGCTGTAAATTCCGAGCAAATCCTGCCAATCCTGTTGCATGTCAACTGAAAATTCAAATCTCCCCTACGGTGAAAAGTCAGAATCTGTGATCAACACGAGAACCCTCCAATTGCCACCCTCCAAGCGGTACATTTCTCGCCAGAAAGATGAAATTTTGAACTCTTCCAAACATGAAATGAATGAAAATTCGTCCGACTAAAATCCCCCAGCTAACTTTTGGTATCAGGAAATACCCACGTGAAAGAATTCGAAAGGAATGAATTGGAGAACAAAATGTAATGCAGAGAATCAAGTTTGTGTGCGCTTTTATGCATGAAAGAGTGCCAAGCAAAGGGAACAAGTAGATGCTGTGTGTAATTGGTTCTTGGCAAGAGCAGGGGAAAGACTAACCACCACTAACAAACGAGACGGAAGACCGGTTCAGCTGGCTCCGGGAGTTGCTCATCCATCTGTGACATCTTCACCATCCTATTCTCTCTCTTTTATCTCGATCTCGATCTCCGTTCTCTGCAATCCTATTCTCTCTTCCTCTCTCACTACAAAACCAAGTTATCTCCTAATGTATTGCCTATTCGTGGGCTACAAATCTAGCCTCTCTCACCGGTGGCAACGGCTTTCCTTTTTTTTTTCTTCCTATTTAACCGAATCTCGCCGATGGCGGGTTGTTGGGACAGTGGTTAATTTGGAATCTGAAAACTATTTGAATGTCTGTATAGAAATAATTGGGTGGAGTAACAAAGTTCATACTATGAATTCAATTCGGGTAATTAATCATGTAAGTTTGCAAAAGGTTTAACTATATAAAATCAGTAACTCCCTTTTTTTTTTAAAGAGAATGAAGAAATATATACCATGATAGAAAATCATACAACCAGACACTGTGATCATAAGTTACAACACAAAACAAAGATAGAGAATCAGTAAAAACAAAACACTACCAAGGCACAGAAGACAATAGCTCTCATCATGGAAGCGTGGCAGATTGTGCATCTGCTGACCATATCTACCTCACACTACAACGTAAATTCAAAAGAAAAGAGGCTATTGCTGAGGATGGATCCAAAACACAGGCTGTCCCTTGGGCGATATGCATAGCATGCACTTCTTGCTGTAGTTAGCTATGTTACCCAAAAGATGAGTAATGTTCTCACTCCTGCTTTCATTAGTTTGCATCTGCACAAGCAATTCAGAACGAGCAATAAGAACAATGATATGCAAGGAAAGAAGTTGTGATAACCAATCAGTAGCTGCTAATTATGCAGCGGCTGTAAAACTAGGTTCATCGGATGAGGAAATAATATCAACATATGCCGCAGTTGGAACCCATCTTGAGTTAAACCTAACCATACCAAAACAATATTGCAAGGAGCTAGTAGACGCACTATGGGCAAGCTTTGTAATGGAAATAACACAGAATACAGCGGCCAAGTGAAAAACAACATTCACAAGTATCTGTGAATATTACAGGAATCAATAGGTACAGGAAATGCTCAAATTGAACAATACTTCGCCAATTTCCAGAAGGATGTTTATTCCCAATTTTTCGAACGCAAGGTTGGAACCGAGTTGTACTGCTAATCTAAAAATTCAGACTCTGAATTTGATACAGAAGACTTGTCAACGAAAACTCTATGCCCTTGAATATGAGGGCGTTCCTTCTGCACCAAATAACCCGAAGGAAAACAACAACATGTATCAAATAGAACAGATCAACAATTTTCCTAAAGATCGACTTCCTAAAGCGACTCACAAACCAATGGTGGACAGAAAGCATGGTAGGAATGTGCTCAAAATAACATTGACAAAGTGCTTGGGTGCAAAAATAATCAAGAAAAAGATGATGTTGAGTTTCAGAAAACTGCAAGCACAATGGGCAAGATTCAGAAATTGAGCATTTTCGTTTAACTAAGGCTGAGGAGACAGCTAGACGTTGATGAAAAAATTTCCATATAAATATTTTGATCTTTTTCGGCATCAGGATTTTCCAGAGATTGATCCAAACTCTAAAAGGGACTTGGGAAGTTGAGGAGGAAATGTGATTGCTATTGCCTCTCAGATATTTGTAAGTTGACAACGTGGAAAAAATGCCTCCCAGTAACAGACATCCTTGGACGGCAGTGGCAAAAGTACAAGTTGTAGAATTTGGCTAACTAAAGATGAAGGGAATGTATCTAACACAACCGGAATGTTCCAGAGACGAGCATCACGGAGGAACAAGTCAGCAATGTGCCAAAATTGATTATGATCAGTACAGAAAGATTGTAATTAAGTAGGGGTTATCTGAGGCAACCACCAACCCATCCAGACAGAAATCGACTGACCCCAACCCGCCACTATATTTCGTGCTTAAGAGCTCAGTGACCTACCAAAAGACTATATCAGATCCATGAAATTTGTCTAGGAGTGTTGGCTTGAAGAAAAGACTGTCGAGAGAAATATTTTCCTTTGAGAATATTTGCTAAAAGACTATGTAGGTTAGTCCAAAATTTCCACTCTTGTATGACTAATGGTGTGTGATTCACTACAAGAAAAACAACTTTTTCCAACGGACTTTTAGCGACGGAACAAAATCCGTCGCTGAAAGTCACTTTTACAGACGGATTTTCCATCGATTAAAATTCGTCAGAAAAAACCTAGTTTTAGTGACGGATTTGTCCGTCGCTAAAGACCTTTACCGACAAAATATTCCGTCGGTAAAGGTCTTTAGCGACAGATTTTCTCCTTTTTTTTGAATTTTTTATTTGAATTTCTTTTTTTATTTTTCTCTAAAGACTATATATAAATAAGCAAACCCTAATTTGATGGCATCTCCCCGCCGCTCGTTTCTTTCTCCCCTTCTCAACCCCCTCTTCTTCTTCTTCTTCTTCTTTCTCTCACATAGCCGACCGTTGGCCGTCACCCATTATGCCGACCACGTACACGCCTTCTTTTCCTTCTGCCCGTATTCTTTCCTTGTGTGAACGCCCACGCCCCCCTTTTCCTTGCTTCTCTCTCTCTTTTTGCACGCCCGGTTTTTTTGTGTAAAAGCAATGGGAGAGGAGAAGGCAAAGTCGGCCGAAGTGTGGCCGAAGTGTGGCCGACAGTGAAGCCGTTCGTCAATGGGGGAGCCTCCGGCATGCTCGCCACTTGCGTCATGATCCAGCCCATCGACATGATCAAGGTTTAAGAACTCCCTTTTAAGATCCCCTTCTTTTACAATCCTTTTGTTCTTCTACTGTTTTACCCTTGTCATTTTACTAGTGTTGACATCCTTTGAAGGCTTTTAGATCTTGGATCCGATGTTTTTTTTTTTTTTTGTTGAATCTTGAACTTTATGTTTTGCTAGTATTTAGTGTAGCTTTGAGGGGTTGACGTTTATGGTTTTATGTGCTTATAATTCCATCTTCGAAGGGGTTTGGACTTTGGATCTTTACTCAAATGGGTTTCTCATTAAAGTTAAATCTTGTGCTTTTTGTTTCCCTTTTGATGTTAGGATATTTTGATGTGGGCTTGGTGGGTTGAATTGCTTCATTTTTTTGCTGAAAAATATATCTTTGAGGACGTTTCGATCTTGGTTCAAATGGGTTTTGTTAGTTCTTTGAGCTGTTTCATAATGTAGTAATAGTTTTGGAACAGTTAGTGGTTATTCTTTGTTGACTATTGAGCTTTATGTTTTGCGAATATTAGTGTAGCTTTAAGGAGTTGAAGTTTTCAATTTATGTGCTTTGTAATGCCATCTCTGAAGGGGTGTGGATCTTTTATCAAATGGGATTTCACTTTTGTTAGCTTTGTGTTTTGTATTTTACTGTTAGGAGTTTTAGTATTGAACTTCGGTGGGTTACATTGCTTCATTTTTGTGCTCTAAATTGACTTCTGTTAGGATGTTTGGATCTTGGTTCAAATAGGATATTGTTGATTTCTTGAGTCACTTATTTCATATTTTAGTTGTAATTTTGGAATTAGTTATAGCCGTTAAGAGGTTTAAATAATTGTTTTATGGGTTTAATTTGGAGCTGAATGATGAAATCTTCAATGTCCTCATTAGGTCTTAAGAGCAAATGGGTTTATCGTTTATCAAAAGCTTTGAATTTGGATTAGTTAAGTTGTGTTGTAATGAGCTTCTTGCTTTGAGGTTATTTGTGATAAATTAATTGGTTCTTTTGTCAATTACAGGTGAGGATTCAGTTGGGTCAGGGATCAGCAGGCCAAGTGACGAGGACCATGCTTAAAAATGAGGGTATCAAAGCTTTCTACAAGGTTCGATTTCAGTATTGATTTTTCTTCACATTTGCTTTAATTTCCTTGATCTCTTATGTAGGAAGATACACATAGGTAATTCTTAGGGACCTGGCACATGGCTACATGCATTTTTTGCAGACATGGGATTTTAATTGTAAAAGCAACCGTGTGCTCGAGTATGTGTGATTGCTTCTTCTTTTCTTCCTGTAGTCGTCTCATTTTGGGGTGGTCCTAGCGCACAAGGCTCTCAGCATTACGGGTGTTTGGGGAAGGTCTCGTTTTCATTGACTCCCTAATTAATTGATGGGGAAAAGTATGGAGTGAGTTGGAGTTTTTGGCTTCCAGATGAATATTTTAGAATCTCAGTACTATGTTCTTTCAAAAGTTAATGCTCTACTTACCCTGTTCATTTTCTTTTTGGTTTTCACTAGCTTGATTGCTGTACTAATTAGAACAAACTGGAAAATTTGTTGTGCTAGCATATCTGCCAAAGTTGTGCAAGCATACTTGTTTGTTCGATAATACTCTTGTCAAGAGTCTGGTGAACTGTGTTTTAGTTATATATTTGTACTCTAAGGTGAAGTCCTCCAAGGTGACAGTTATGGTATGGCTGTTGTAGGTATTAATGCAGGGGTTGAGTCAACCAAAAATTATGTTGAGGACAAGGATGAATGGCTAGGCTTTTTTACTGAGGTTTCATAGTTAGTGCATTTTTGTTCCTCTCCATTTCTTGCATAATTGTTTTGGCACCACATTCAAGCCAGAGATCTTAGAGCAATGTTCCTCAGCCACATGCTTTATTGTATTACTCGCAGAGAGCTACCAAAAGTTCCTATTATAACTTGTAATTTTGTTTTGGGATTCGTACGATATGATGTATTTTACTCGTTGAATATCTAATTTTGTTGTTGAGTATTGAGTTTTAGTTGCTGGTGTATGATTTCAATTTTATTTGTATTGCTTGAAATTTGGTAAAGAAAGAATGCTAGCTTCAATAAGCATGATATTGTTGATAGATTTGTTAACTAGGATTAATTGTCTATGGATTAAAAAATAGCTCTTCTTTTTTTTTTATTTTGCTTACAGACATTTAGTGACAAAACTTCGTCGCTAAATGTATTTCAAACAAATGGATGTGGTTTTTTGTGACTAAAATACGCCGCTAAAAGGTTTTTTTTTTCAATGACATGTTAGTAATTAGCGACGGATTTTAAACTTTTAACGACGGAATTCTGTCGCTAAATGTCTGGTTATAGTGACGGACTTTTAGCGACGACAAATTCGTCACTAATAATCTTTTTGTCATTTTTATAAAAAAAATTACAGAAAATATCTTTACCGACGGAATATTCCGTCGGTAAAGGCATATAATTCCGTCGGTAAAAGTAAATTTTTTGTCGACGGACCACCAAATTTCGTCGCTAATCTTTTAGTAACGGGGTTTATACCAACGGACTTTTAGCGACGGACTGTCCGTCGCTAAAAGTATTACCGAAAGAATATTTACTTTTAGCGACGGAAAATTCCGTCGCTAAAAGTAGATTTTCTTGTGGTGATTGAACAGCTTGAAATTCCTGAATCCAGATCCACCCAACTTTTTAGATAAGCATAAGGTTGGCCAAGAAACCTGGTGAATACACATACGCGTCGCCTCTCCTGACCGCCAAAAGTGTGCGAAATTTTGATTTAACTCGTTAGACACTGTAATAGAAAACTTATAGACTGACATATAGCGCACGAGAAACGAAGAAAGGACATAGCAAATTAAAGTCGCCCGCCCCGCTTTATAAAATTAGCACTTGTTAAACTCTCACATGGACTCCATTGAAGATTGATTTAAAGAAGCATCACTCAATGTCATGTTAATTGCTAAAATAAAGACTTTGCAATGATCCCAAATAGAGGCAGATTTATTTATTGAAGTAGCAACAATATTCCCTCTGGTCCCGTTGGATACAATCGTAGGAATTTGCTTGAAGTCACCTCCAAGTACCCCAAATTTCCCCCCGAACACATTGTGTTGAGATTGTGGGTAGTGAAAAAGCATTATATCCCTCAATGCGTGACCCACTGCCTCAAGCGCATTTTTATGTTACATCAGTGCTTCACTCTAAATTATCAACTCTGCCTTGCATATCACCTTTTCCAACTCAGAGCCTTGATTAATTGGACAACATGAATTGTCATCTAGTGATATTGGAATTTTGAACATGGAATGTGCAGTTCTACCACTAGGAAATAAAAGGGAGCAATGCCGGATGACGCCATGGCTAAAATAATCTTCCCTTGGGAACGATTGGGAACGAACACGGGAAACCCTGGCTCTCCATAAATAACTTTTACCAATTCCTCCATTTTCACATACAAAGAAAAGACCACCCTTTCTCCTATCAACATATTGCAAAACAGAGTCGTAGATATTTTTTTGCCCAATGTTAAGACATGCATATAGTTGCACATGTTCTTGAGCAAGTACATGGACATCATAGTTCAACTCTTCGACAATTAATCTATTTCTATTCTCATTAATTAATGGCAAGTCAAGAATGGAAGGGTACAAAACTCTTTCAGTGGCCGACTATTGCTGTTCAATATCTTCTAAATTTAATACAAGGCGTAATTTTTAACTTCTTCAGTTGACAGATTCAATTCTGGCATGCTAAAGACACATCGCTTGCAAAAAATAATGTCATTTGAAAGTAATTCCCTATTTCGCTACCATAGTTCTAACGGATCAGTGACCTCGTAATGGAATAACATGGATATAAACAACTCACGTAGTTGGTGGCCTATTTGCCAAATTCCCACTTCCCGTATGGCCCGGTGCCATTCATCATCCCCACCTAACAGACCCATGGCCAGACTTGCTGCTCTATAAGTAGGATGAACAACACCGCATACAATCCTGATATCATCATCGCATTCAAAACTCTTGACAATGCTCGAAAGTATTCGTAAGAAAAATCTTTTTCCAGAAGATCAATGAGCATAATGCATCCTGCCAATCTTTTAGCAGAACTTCATGGGATCCCACCTTTTTTCCTTATGCTTCCATGTAAACTTAGATGGGGAATCAGCATAGGTGAGTTGTTTGGCAATGTTATTTATCTTGTTCGCCTCCATCCATTATGTGAACATGGTTTTGTAAATATTGTCACGATTAAGTACATCATCTAATTCCGCATCATCATAAAAAAATTACATATGTTCCTCGGAAGGTGATAGGACAACCTTTCGTGAGCAAGCGTACGAAACTGGATATCAAACTAAAAAAATCCGCCAACAGGCCTAGAGGCTGATACATAACGACAACCTAAGTATTTTTTTTTCATCCGTAGACATCCCTCAATTGTCTAGCACATATGCTATCAGTCGACATATTCTCTTCAATCCAGAAAGTTGCTTGATTTTGTCCTTTGTTGATATATTCTATTAAAAAAAACTTTATCAGTCTACGTTGACTGCAAAATTCAACGTTTATATAAACTTGGAATCTAACAATCAAATCAACATTACGAGGCACCACATCTCTATCATCAATATTATGACCCCATTTATTTGTTGTCCTATCATTGTTTCTCCTTTGGTAATGAGGAAACCCATCTTCTCCAATAATCGTTTCAGAACGAAGCTTATCAGGATAGAATTTAGAACATTTATTCTCAACCTTGCAAGGACATCTCATATCTCTAGACGTCCACGGCCCATGTATCATAAAGTTCACAATAGACTCTGTTGTGGATGAAATCCGGAACCTGATTCGTGAATAGACCTGCACACCAAAAAGACAACACCGGTTACTCGCCGGAGAGATTTTCGGCGGGAAATCTCCGATGCTTAAGTCAGATAATGCTTAAGATGGATTTAGTGTGAACTCAGATAAAGTTACTTACCTCTCATTGCTTTTCTTCTTTCCCTTTTATAGAGTTCACCCTCTTTAGTGGTTAGTTACCCTTCTTTTAACTCGGGGGTTACCAGTCTAATGAAGGGTCATATCTCTTAATGGGCAGTTACCGCTCTTAAGAGGATTTATTGCCATGATGGGTAAGAAGTGGGAAGATGGGAGGTTATTACTCTCTACTTCTTCATTAAGGAAATAGCAGTTCTGATCGTACGAGATCGTGACACGTGTCACGATCTCCCAGATGTTATTTTCTTTCCATATCATTTGCCCTCATTCCATGTTCTTTTTTGAAGGATATGGAATTATAGCATTACTATACTTCTTTCCATTTAGAAATTCGCCTCCTCGGCTTGGTTTTAGTAAAGGAAAGGCAACCGTCTCTTCTGCTCGGCCTGGCCGAATAGAGATATCATCTAGCTTGTCTACTCGGCCTGGCCGAGTGGAGACATGCCAAGGAGATGGTCTACTCGGCCTGGCCGAGTGGAGACATGCCAAGGAGATGGTCTACTCGGCCTGGCCGAGTGGAGACATGCCAAGGAGATCGTCTACTCGGCGTGGCCGAGTGGAGGCATGCCAAGGAGATCGTCTACTCGGCTTGGCCGAGTGGAGGCATGCCAAGGAGATCGTCTACTCGGCTTGGCCGAGTGGAGACATGCCTAGGAGATCGTCTACTCGGCTTGGCCGAGTGGATGCATGCCAAGGAGATCGTCTACTTGGCTTGGCCGAGTGGAGGCATGCCAATGAGATCGTCTACTCGGCTTAGCCGAGTGGAGGCATGCCAAGGAGATCGTCTACTCGGCTTGGCCGAGTGGAGACATGCCTAGGAGATCGTCTACTCGGCTTGGCCGAGTGGAGGCATGCCAAGGAGATCGTCTACTCGGCTTGGCCGAGTGGAGACTTGTTATGGTGCTCGTCTACTCAGCTTGGCCGAGTAGAGGCGTATCAATCTACTCGTCTACTCGGCGTGGCCGAATAGAGGCGTGTTATGGTGCTCGTCTACTCGGTCTTGCCGAGTAGAGGCGTGTTATGGTGCTCGTCTACTCGGTCTTACCGAATAGAGGCGTATCCAGCTGCTCGTCTACTCGGTGTGGCTGAATAGAGGCGTGTTATGGTGCTCGTCCACTCGGTCTTGCCGAATAAAGGCGTATCCATCTACTCGTCTACTCGGCGTGGCCGAATAGAGACGTGTTATGGTGCTCGTCTACTTGGTCTTATCGAGTAGAGGCGTATCCATCTGCTCGTCTACTCGGCGTGGCCGAATAGAGGTGTGTTATGGTGCTCGTCTACTCGGTCTTGCCGAATAGAGGCGTATCCATCTGCTCGTCTACTCGGCGTGGCCGAATAGAGGCGTGTTATGGTGCTCGTCTACTCGGCTTGGCCGAGTAGAGGCGTATCCATCTGCTCGTCTACTCGGCGTGGCCGAATAGAGGCGTGTTAACTAGCTCGTCTACTCGGTAGAGGCTAGGACCAAAGTAGTTCATCCATTTGGCTATGTTGTAGTCATAGTCGTGGGGTATTTAGGTAATTTTGCCCCCCAGTTATTTCACTGGATCTTGCCACGTGTCTGGGGTAAACCAACTGTCATGAGATCTCACCCATTGGATGACATACTCGTTTCTATATAAGGGGGAAAACCTTTTACTCCTTTCATAACTTCTCATTTCTTCCAAGTGTTGTTGAGAGAGGGTGAAGCTGTTTGGAGGCTTTGTTCAAAGGAGATTATCCGAAGTGTTCGAAGGTTCTTCTCTTTCAAGTAAGCTTCAAACTTGTTTTCAAATTTTCTTTTGAAATCTCTTGCTTTGATCTGAAATTATGTCCAACTTGGATGAAGAAAGTGTTTCTGAGCCTAACGTTCAAGGCGTTAGGATAGAGCCTACCTTTGATCCTTTATTTTTAGAAACCGGAGTTCCCTTAGTTCCTTTCCAAGAGTCAAGAGGAATCCCTGCTAGGTAAGTTTTACAGGAGAGTGCTCAGTCTCCTAAGCCCTTTGACGCGCACACTCTTAGAAGCAGGCTAAGTAGTTATGATTTGAAACTTCTTCGTGAGCGCTGCGATATTCCGCCGACTATAAGATTCAGGCTCCCTGATGAGAATGAATCGGCCAACATGACTACTTTAGATGAGGTTGGAGTTTATTGGGATATGTTCATCAATGGGTTTAGGGTTCCCCTTCATCCTTTCTTCATCAGGGTTTTGAGAGTCTATGGCCTTGCACCCGGCCAATTTTCTCCTCATGCATGGTGTTTCATGAGTTTCTTTATATATCAGTGCCATAAGCTAGGTTTAAACCCTAGGGTTCGTGTGTTCAGATGGTTTTTTACCATCTGTGCGATAACTAAGTAGGTAGGTTGGCACTTTTTGAGTCGGCGCTCGAAGGCCGAAGCCAACTTATTTCCGCACCCACCGTCATCAAATCACCATTGGAAGGAAAGATATTTGTTTGTTAGATTGCCTAAGTCTCGAAGGAGGGAAGTCAACAATGTATGGCTCCCTGAGTGCGAGACTAAATCCTATAACAAATTAAAAGAAACGGATCTAACGGAGACTGACCTTGAACACATTGGGAAGCTTAAGGGGGCCGAGCCTTTAGAGTCCAGGTATCCTTTGAGTAATGATCAGCTTCGCGAATGTGGTATCATTTATCCTCTTGAGCCCCAAGATCTTGTTGACGAGGAAGAGGAAGAGGGCGAAAATGATCCTGGTAAAGCTCTTACCAAACCTTAAGTTCGTCTAATCATGAATGGTAATCTTACTTGTGTTTTATGTGCAGAAAACATGTCGTCACAAGCACAAGGAGATCAACCATTGTTCAACGCCCAAGGAGTTTTGTGGGATATAATCCCTGATGAGCTAGCTTCGATTCATGGAGTCGAGGAGGAAGAGGAGGAGATGCAAGCCTTGGACTTTGGTGCTTTGGTTTCTGGGGGTCAGCCGATGGCGACGGATACTCAAACCGAGCAATTTATCTTGGGCTTGAGTTCAGTGGGGGGCAAGGAGACTTCCAAGAAACGAAAAGTTTCTAGCAAGGCTGGGAGTAGAGCTACGTCATCTTCTGTTCGTCCTGATACTCCGCATCGTCCTGCCTGGGGGGTGTCCATTGATGAGTCTGTGTTTAAGTCTCCTCGCACGGCATGGGATTGGTCTAGCCATGCAATTATTCCCATGGATAGGAAGACGTTGTCAGGTTATGGCGTCACGGAGACGGCCAATGGGATGGTCCAGCTAATGTCGCAGGTTTACTTCTTCTTCTCTTCCTTTTTTTTTTGAGAGTTTTGTTATTTTATTCTAACTCTTTGTTGTATAGGCTACGGCGCAAGTGCAGATCGGCGCCGAGAAGTTGATTGCTGCAGATAAGGTTTTGGACGAGGAGAAGAAGAAAGTGATGATTGAGAACAACTTTCGCAGGGAGGCAGAGAAGAAAGTTGAAGACTTGAGCAGGAAGGTTAAGCGTTTGGAACTGTCTAATGCCAGGCAGACTACTCAGATCGCAGATTTGGAGGCCGAGAGGTCCACGGTGGGGTTTCAAACTGTGCAACTGTTTAAGAGGTCTAAGGTTTTCTTAGATCAGCGTCTTCGTGATTCCAAAGGGGCGCTTGTGCATGGCTATAATGAATGCAAAGATGATGTTTGCAAGGATCATCCTGAGCTTGACCTGAGTATTTACGAGCACAAGTTCGCCTGAGAGGTTGCTTCAGAGATCGAGCGTCGGGCCGAAGAGCTTGAACGAAAGAAAGCTGCCAGTTCTCGTGCGCTCACAAGTCCTTCTGCGAGTCGAAGTGTAGGAGCTTCGGGGCGTCTGTGACTGCTTCAAGGCCGCCATTGCCTCAGGCTGGAGGTCGTTCCCAAGAGGTTGAAGTACCCAGAGACGTTGCGGAGCAGGATGATTAGAATAGACTTTTGCTTTGTCTATTAGAGTTTAGTCCTTGTAGCATCTTTTGAGTTTCATTTTGCTGCTTCAGGGCTTTTAATGTGTAAGACATTTGACTCTTTGAAGTTTTATTTTGGCATTCTTGCTTTGTAAAGTAAATATGCGAAATCTTTCTCCATTTCTGACGAATGAGGATACATTAATGAAAAGAAACTTTGGGCTGCTAGGCTGCACGAAGCCGTAGAGCTGATTCTGAAAAAATAAACTAAAGACTACTAGGCTGTATAAAGCCGTAGAGTCCTAAGGAATAAAAAGAAACAATCCCGAGCATGAGCAAGATCTAGTGAATGAATAAAAATAAACAGAGGTGCAGGTGCAGGGGCCCCCGCGGTCTTGCTCATGCATAATAGCGCCTTAGGTTAGTTGCATTCCACGTCCGTGGTATGGCTCTTCCATCGATGTGTTCTAAGTGATAGGCGCACGGGCCTGCTAGCTTGACCACTTTATAAGGACCTTCCCAGTTTGGTGCTAACTTGCCAACTGCTTCCCGCAGAGCTGAAGCCTCGATACGGCGTAAGACAAGGTCTCCTACTCGGAATGTGCGATGTCTGACTCGCTTGTCATAAAATCTGGATACTCGATGCTTGTAGGCTGCAAGGCGCACTGCCGCTTGTTCACGACGCTCGTCAAGGAGGTCAAGGTTAGCTCGGAGATCCTCTTCATTCTGGACAGGGCCGTTAGTTGTCAGTCGAAGGGACGGCAACCCTATCTCAACGATGATGATGGTGTCTGTTCCAAATGATAAACTGAAGGGGGTCTCACCCGTAGAGGTCCTCGTCGTCGTATTATAAGCCCAAAGGATTTTGGGTAATTCGTCTACCCATAGTCCTTTCGCGCCGTCCAATTTCTTCTTTATTCCTTGAAGAAGGGTACGATTCGTAACTTCAGTTTGCCCATTCGTTTGTGGGTGTGCCACAGAAGTGAAGCGTTGCTCAATGCTTAAGTTGGAACAAAACGTTCGAAAGGTGGCGCTGTCGAACTGTTTTCCATTGTCAGTGATGAGCATGCGTGGAATTCCAAAGCGACAAACCACGGCACGCCAAAAGAAATCTTCACATTTTTTTTCAGAGATTGTAGCTAGGGCCTCGGCTTCCACCTATTTAGTGAAGTAGTCTACGGCTACAATTACAAATCGTCGTTGAGCCTTAGCCGGAGGGAAAGGGCCCATGATGTCCATTCCCCATATTGCAAATGGTATGGGGCTGCTTATCGATGATAAAGGACTTGGTGGCTGCCTAGGGACTGAGGAGAAACGTTGGCAAGCATTGCATTTCTTCGTGTAGTCCAAGGCATCACGGTGCATGGTCGGCCAGTAATACCCTTGGCGGAGAATTTTGTGCGCTAGAGCACGTCCTCCCAAGTGTTGTCCGCATATCCCTTCGTGGACTTCCCGTAGGGCATAGTCGGATTCAGTCGCGGTGAGACAACGAAGGTAAGGAAGAGTAAAAGATCGTTTGTATAACACGTCTTCCACAATGGCGTATCGAGCCGAGCGGTGGATTATGTTCCTGGCTTGCTTCCGGTCGGCAGGTAGTGTGCCGTCCTGAAGGTAGGCCTTGATGGGCTTAATCCATGATGGTTCATGCTCGATCTGCATAATTTCCTTTGCAGTGATGCTCGGTTCATGTAAGAGTTCCAGATGGATTGTGCGACCGAAACCTGAGGGATCGAGAGAGGCCAACCTTGAGAGTGCGTCTGCGGACGTATTGTCTTCTCTACGAATTTGCGTAATTCTGAATAGAGCGAATGTATTCGCAATCTCTTTTTCTTTACGCAGGTAATCGGCCATTTTTGGGTCTCTTGCTTCATATTCTCCAAGCATCTGCTTCACAACGAGTGCCGAGTCACTGAAAGCATGGAGAGATGCTGCGCGCATTGCACATGCCAGATGCATGCCTGCTACCAAAGCTTCATAATCTGCTTCATTGTTGGAAGCCTGGAAATCGAAGCGAAGAGCATATTCTACGGTTAGGCCATCGGGTCCGTTGAGGATTAAACCAGCTCCACTTCCGCTTGCGTTTGACGATCCATCAACATAGAGCGTCCATGTAAACAGCTCAGATTGGTCGGGGAGGAGAGATTTTCTTCCCCAAGGAGAGGCTCTTCGATTTCAATGGGAAGTGTGCACTCGACTATGAAATCGGCCAGGGCCTGCCCTTTGATTGAGGGTCGAGGTTTATAGCATATGTCGAACTCGCCTAACTCGACCGACCAGGGAACGAGGTGACCAGAAAGGTCTGGTTTGTGTAATATCCGCCTACGCGGTTTGTCAGTGAGCATAATGATTGTGTGAGACTGAAAATACGGTCGAAGCTTTCTAGCAGCGTTTAGCAAGGCAAATGCCAACTTTTCTGCATAATAAAATGGGGAGCTGCTGTCCATCTTGTTCTCTGATTAGGACCGCGCTGACCGCAGACTCAGCAACGGCCAAGTAGAGGAAGAGGTCTTCTCCCATGACAGGTTTGGAGAGAAGTGGTGGCGATGCTAGGTATTCTTTCAATGTGTCAAAGGATGTTTGACACTTAGCCGTCCACTCAAAATTTTTTATGTTCTTCAATGCCTTGAAGAATGGCAAACAGCGTTCGGTTGATCTGGAGAGGAATCTGCTAAGGGCAGCGATTCGTCCTGTTAGGATCTGTATTTCCTTGACACGCCTTGGTGCCATCATTTCCTGGATGGCTTTGATTTTCTCAGGGTTAGCTTCAATTTCCCTTTCTGAGACCATAAACCCGAGAAATTTGCCAGACGATACCCCAAAGGCGCACTTAGTGGGATTAAGGCGCATGCGAAATTCTCGAAGGAGATTAAAGTATTGCTGAAGGTCGACTATGTGCTCTTCAGCTCGAAGGCTTTTGACGAGCATGTCGTCTACGTAAACTTCCATGCTTTTTCCTATGAGGGGTTTAAAGATTTTGTCGATTAACCTTTGATAAGTAGCGCCTGCATTTTTTAAGCCGAATGGCATGACTTTATAACAGAATAGGCCTTGATCTGTGACGAAAGCTGTCTTGGCTATGTCGTCTTCGTGCATATGAATCTGGTTGTAGCCGGAGAATGCATCCATGAAGCTGAGGAGTTGATGACCCGACGTGGCATCAATCAGTGTGTCGATGCGCGGCAGCGGATAGCTATCTTTCGGGCAAGCTTTGTTCAAATCGGTGTAGTCAATACAAATCCTCCACTTGCCCGTTTCACCCTTTGGTACCATGACAACGTTGGCTACCCAGTCGGGGTAGTCGATTTCTTGGATGAAGTTAGCATCCAGTAGTTTATCAACTTCCTTCTTGATTATCACTTGCCGCTCTGGTGCGAAGGGTCGCTTCTTTTGCTTAACGGGCTTGCATACGGGATTGACTGAAAGCCGATGTGTGATTACAGATGGGTCTATACCTGGCATGTCGGCCGCGCTCCACGCGAAGAGGTCCATGTTGGATCGAAGGAATGAGATCAACTGCTCTCGAATTGTCGGCTCTAGAATAGAGCCAATCCTTACGCATCGTTCATTATCTCCTTCTACGAGTGGTATTGAGATAAGAGCTTCCACAGGCTCCGCACGCCTTACCTTCTTCTCATCGCGCTGATCATCAATCGATAGGGTTTCTTCAACTTTGCAAGAGGCTATGTAGCATCTTCGAGCAAGGGTCTGATCGCCTTTTACGAAACCAACTCCTACTGGGGTGGGGAATTTTATGACAAGGTGGTAGGTCGAAGCTACTGCCTGTAGCTTGTTAAGGCCTGTGCGGCCCAAAATCCCGTTATACGACGATTTGACCTTGGTAATGAGGAAATCAAGTGTATGAACTACCTGTTGGGGTGCTTCCCCAACGACGACAGTGAGAGAAGTAATTCCTTTCACTGGGGCGGAGGCGCCTGTAAAGCCATATAAAGGAGAAGATATTGGCTTTTCCCTATCATCAGAAATTCCCATCTGATTAAATGCATCTTCGAAGATAATATCGGCTGAACTCCCTGTGTCGACCAACATGCGTTTAACTTGGAAAGCATCTATGCGCAGAGTGATGACTAAGGCAACATCGTGCGGCAGACTTATTCCGTCGAGATCTGCGTCATTGAACTCCAAAGAAGTGGATGCTCTCGGCCGCTTGGTTGGTCCTTGCGTTAGATTAACTTGCCGTGCGTAGGATTTTCGGGAAGAGCCAGATAGTCCTCCAGCGCTCGGTCCTCCGGAAATGGTGTTTATCACCGGAGGATCTTTCGGTAACGTCTCCTTTGTTCTCCGCTGATATTTTCTTCCATTTTTCTGTCGATCATTGGCCTTGATGAACTGTTTGAGATGTCCTTTGGCTATGAGGTTTTCAATCTCACGCTGAAGCACCTTACATTCATCGGTTGTATGCCCGTGGTCTTTATGGAAATGACAATATAGCTGGGAGTCTCTTTTGTCGGCCGGTCCTCTCATAGGTTTCGGCCATTTGAGGATGCTTTGGCTCTTGATCTAATTGAGGATGTGCCCCCGTGGAGTATTGAGTGGGGTAAACGACTTGGGGAGTATTGGGAGTATTGCCCTCGAGCGCTTGGCGTCGTTTGAATTTCCCCCTTCGGGACGATCTTGTCTTTTGTGTCCAGCGTGCACTTCTTCGTGCTGCGAGGTTGTTGAATCTTCTTCTACTCGAAGATACTTTTCCACCCTGTCAAGGAGGTCCGTCATGTTTTCTGGCGGACGCTTGTTTAACGAGAATCGTAAGGGTGTGTTTGGTCTCACTCCTCTGGCCATTGCTGCGAATGTAACCCCTGGGTCCAAATGGTCAATGAGAAGTTTCTCGGAGTTAAAGCGGGCATAATATGACTTTAATGATTCTTTTGGCCCTTGGACCATTCGAAAGAGAGCCGAGGAATTCTTCCTTTGCACACGGCTTGTGAGGAAATTGCTCCGAAAAGATTTAGCTAATTGAGCCCAGCATGAAATGGAGCGAGGTGTCAGGTGTTGGAACCACACATGCGCGGCTCCTTTCAGCGTCACAGGAAATGCTCTGCACATGATCTGGTCAGGGACCAAATGCAAGTTCATGCCCGAAGTAAAACGAGCCAGGTGCTCCATTGGATCTCCTGTGCCATCATATGATTCACATGGAGGCATTTTGAAGTTGGAAGGAACCGAGAAGAGATCAACTTCTTCTACGAATGGTCGTCCAATGATGATTGGAGCGCTGGAATAGCGTTCTACCTGGTGATCACCGGGATTGTTCCTGGTGGATTGAGCTTCGCAGTAGCTCTCTTCGTGTCTCTTGGATCTTGGGTTGCGTCGTTCGTTATCAGAATATTCATCTTCTAATTGTATCACCTGCTGGTTATTATGTACCCCGTCTCGCACTTTAGGGCGACTTGGTCCTTCATGGAAAGTCAATCACTGACGGACGGATTGCCTCTGCGCGTCAGTTATTGGCTTTGCCTTAAGAGGCCGAGGAGGCTCTAGTTGCAAAGGTGGGTTTTCATTGGCGGCTTGCAACTTTTCGATGGATCGTTGCATTGTTTGAATGACAGCAAGTAGATCAGCCTGGTGGTCGCCAGTAGGTGGGATGATATTGGTAGGAGCAACCGTAGTGATTCTGGCAGTCGGAGGTTCAGATGGACCAGCCGGGTTCTGCAGAGTTGAGGCAATGTTTGTGGGAAAGGGCGCGGTCATGGCAGTTGTCAGTGCTGCCGTTGTGACTATAGGGGTTTCCATTACTGCTTTCCCACGATCTGCCGGTCGGAAGGTACCTCCACCACGAGTAAGGTCGCGGAGCAGTGTTGATGACGAGCTCGACGCAAGTGCGCCATCTTACGGAATTTGGGGATGAGGATTTTGAGCCATAGTCTATCTACGAATTTCGGTCCCACGGATGGCGCCAAAATGTTGTGGATGAAATCCGGAACCTGATTCGTGAAAAGACCTGCACACCAAAAAGACAACACCGGTTACTCCCCGGCGGGAAATCTCCGATGCTTAAGTCAGATAATGCTTAAGATGGATTTAGTATGAACTCAGATAAAGTTACTTACCTCTCATTGCTTTTCTTCTTTCCCTTTTATAGAGTTCACCCTCCTTAGTGGTTAGTTACCCTCCTTTTAACTTGGGGGTTACCAGTCTAATGAAAGGTCATATCTCTTAATGGGCAGTTACCGCTATTAAGAGGGTTTATTGCGATGATGGGTAAGAAGTGGGAAGATGGGAGGTTATTACTCTCTACTTCTTCATTAAGGGAATAACAGTTCTGGTCGTACGAGATCGTGACACGTGTCACGATCTCCCATATGTTATTTTCTTTCCATATCAGACTCGTAGGCTAAAAACTCAGAATCTTTATGGGGGAATTCAACAGAAATAATCCTATCTATATCAAAAGCAGTTCTTGGTTTATCATGCAGGTGTAGGAAAAGCAAGATATTAGCATGGGATAAACCTTTTTTCTGAAATTCAATTGTGCATATAGCTGTAACAATAAAAAAGTCCTTTCAGATGAGAGTTTTAGCAAATATATCCAAAAAAGACGTTTAACAATTAAATTGCTTGCTATAATTCTGCCAAAATTTTGCTTCCTTGCATACGTCAGTAGTTCATCGAGCTTAATTTTGAACACTCGAGCAACAATATCAATATGAGGTCTATCTTAAGCTTTCTGACATGGAATTAAGGTAAAAAAATCTTTCAAACTCAGACATTTTGAATCGCAAGTGATGGTAAGAAAAAGATTTTGATGGCTAGCACATCTTAAGATAGCCAATGCATCCTGGTAGTTCTGAGCCATGTATCTTGGCCCGCGTGTAAATCTGAGTGGTAAGACAAATTTCCCTATGGTAGATGTCGAAGTTGTGTCACCACCAATAACAACATTCTTAAGCCGCTTGTACAACTCTACTCTAAGATATTTTTGGTTCCTTCTTATCCAACTCAAGTTACACTCCTCAATACACGCGAATGCATCAACAACATATTGCCGAAACCCCTTGAAGCAGTATTTCAGCTTCACCCTTTGTGCCTGATAAGTTTATAAGCATAATACTCACTCATGCTAACAAATTCTTATTGTTTTATCAATCTACCATTTAGATCGAGCTGCATTTCGCCGTATATCTACTCAAAAGCCATCTTTTGCATATGGAAAAAGGATTGGAAATTGCATATTCATAAAACCTGGATGCAATTTGGTAATTTTTCTAAGTCCCACACCTCTTGCTTCGGCAATTACATCGCGGTTCTCGCAAGACTGTCGTCTATCTCTGACGATAAGAGCAATAACCTTAGAAATGTCGGAACATTTGTCATCCATTATGCTGTCTTGTTCCAATCAACCTAATGTGCACAGGCACATATTCAATATCCTTAAACCTTTCTCTTATCATCCTAAAAACTTTTGCAATTGGATTATGTTCATCCAACATATGTAGTAATCCATTCATGATTTATGAATCTATATCTTTTTCTGTGTTACGTTGATTCAGAGCATGCACACGATTTGGAATCTCATTCTCAGTGTCGTGTATATAAACTGCGCAAACCTTGGAGTCTGTCCATCAACAGGAAGCAGTTAATCAATCTTGTGATGATTTTATCCATTTATACCAAAAAACATATAAGGACCCCACCATCATTTATTTTATTATCTATGGCTCATCCATCGATGTGAAGACAAATATAGCATTGTATGATCTAATGTTATCTTTAAACATCCTTGAACGTTGGCTTCCTTAATAGTTCATCAG